>CM046804.1:5636178-5671178 GCA_025617405.1 Perca schrenkii
GACCGTGGAAGGGGAGAAGTGGGCGCCGCGATCACCCTGCCGCCGCTCTCTTCGAGTTAAAAAATAAAAATAAAAAATCCGAGGAGCTGCGTTGTGAAGCACCCCCTCCCCAAAAAAACAAAACCCCCCAAAAAAAGTGCGGACAGCGGTGCGGAAGGACGCTCAAGCCACAACCGAGCCGATGGGGGCGACCCGTGCAGGCAAATATGCTGTTGTTCCGTAGCCTCACCGGGTTCACGTTGCTCATCGGAACTGACTCGCATCGGCGTTACCGAACGGAGCTTTACGCACGGGCACACAGCAGGACCGCCGCATGAAGGACAGAGGCTCGGAGAAAAAAGGGGAAAAGTTGACCGCGGTAGACGGTTGTGTAATGGATAAAGGCTCGCCAAAGGTACAGTGGATCCATGTTTCTCAATAAAAAAACGGGACATAGTTGGAGAGAAATGTAGAGGGGAAACACACGCTATATCAATCTTTTTTTTTCACATTCAATTCTGAATTGACATTTAAAATACGGATCGTATATATATATATATATATATATATATATATATATATATATATATATATATATACACACACATATATATATATATATATATATATATATATATATATATATATATATATATATATATATATGCCAAGCACCTAGATCCAAACAAGTAATGTTTTCACCGATGTAACTTAGGCTACAGCTCCAAGCGTCCTGCTATCAAAGACAGTCATACGCTGACATGAATCCACCAATTCCCGGTGACTTTTTATTTTTTTAATTAATTAAAATAGTTGCCCACTTTATTTGTAGGTTAATTACATGTTCCATATGAGTTAAAGATCACTGCACTACAAAGCGCACCGCTGCACATTTTCCACCCGGGAGAAACCCTGACTTTATTTTATTTTATATATTTTTCAAAGGGCTTCTTTCACTCTCAATGCACTGCACGGTTTTTAATCCCCCCCCCCTCCTTTGAAATAATTCACTCAAATGAACAGCGCTCACTGGTCAGGCTTTGAAGTACACCTGATCCGCCTCTTATCGCCTCTTAAATACCCGATCCATTTTAAACTTTTAATTGCGTTTTCTGTCGCTAAATCCTAGTTCTAATCCGATTGGATCCTGGCCACATATCACAGCGTTCATCCGGCGGGGGGGGGGGAGAAACTGGGCTCCCTCGCCTGGAAATGAAATCAAAATGAAAGAAAAGAAAAGAAAGGAGGGGGGTGGGGGGGGAGTCTATCACTGTCCCCCTTTTTTTAATCTATCCATGTCCATGGCTGATCAGGTTTGGTGTTGTCAAGTGAAGACCTAACTCGATGTTGTGTGTCTTTTTTTTTGGAGCTCATTGTTTGGTTTCTTGGTGACATTTTATGCATGCAGCCATAATAATCTTGATGCTGCTGCCTTCTGCTGTTGATTCTGCTGCTGTGGCAGCACGTTGTTATCACCTCATGTGGTTGCTTATACCCCCCCCCTGAAGCTTATTTGATTAAATTTAGCTCTTTCAATTTAGAAAAGTAGATCACAGATGTGTGTCAAAGGATTGTCTCTCTCCATCTCGGCCACAAGGAGCCCATTGCAGGCTCCGTGTCATCAACAAACAAACAGCACAGGGGAATGTACAGTAAAGAAGCAGGGCGACAAAGGCACATAAGGTGGATTTCCTTTACTTACTCATTTTTATTTGACATGTGCAAAATATAGTTCCCTGTCACGGCTGCTAGACATAACGTGAAAATCAACAACAGCAAAAACGTTAGAATGCTGCTTATTTTGTGAATGATGTGGCTAACTGGCTACTCCTGCTCCTTGAACGCTCATGGCCGTTCCCTGTGTTTAACATTCAACCCCGTCGTTCCCATTATTGTGTCATCCAACATTGACTAAGGGTGGAGCTTCAGTTAAGCTGAAAGCCACCGATGACAGGCAGTAGCTTTCAATCATGTGTGTGTGTGTGTGTGTGTGTGTGTGTGTGGGGGGGGGATCTTTGATGGATCATAAAACTTGGATAATGGATCTGGGGGTCTACTGTAATCCAATGGCCTTGGTGCTTTACTACAAGCCTCCCCATGCTGAAAAAAAGCAGGCCGCATCGATCATTTATTGCAGGTGAAGGGACTAAATTATTTTCCAATCCCATTTGATTTGACAGCTCGTGTATGTCACTCTAGCGAGAGGAGGAGCCGACGCGCTGGGTCTCTCGATTGCTTCTCCTCTGTTTCATAATTCCACTCTCCTCCTCCGGCCTGAGATCTTCAGTTTGGCGATGGTGTGTTCAGGCCTATGCGTAATAACGAGCTTCTCCTCAGGCCACCGGCAAGACAAACGCCTCTGTTTACTGTAAGCACTTGTGTGTTTACTCCTGGGCCCTCTGCCCGCAATGTCTGCTCAAGCAGACACGGAGGGGGGACACGTCACTTGTCTCGTGTTCCGTCTTTTTTTTTTTCTTCTAGGAAATGTTTTGTGCATCCATGTTGGCACACAAAGAGGTGATGTCTTCATTGGGTCTTATCTCTTTTTTTAGCATGTTTTGCATTAAGCAGCGTTGATGTTGCTCAGAACCGTGGTGAATTTGTGTGTGTGTGTGTGTGTGTGTGTGTGTGTGTGTGTCGCTGCAGTGCTCTATTCCCTCCTTTGATAGAGCAGAAGGGATAAAAGCCTTCTTTATGTCTGTGAAACCGGATGTGCAAGAGCTGTTCTGAATATTTATCAGATGGCTTGACTTTTTTTTTGTAATAGACAGTGCATAAATTTTACATCGGCAGTGAACGGTATGTTTTGAGGGAGGAAAGACAGTTGGTATGTGTGTGTGTGTGTGTGTGTGTGCCTGTTTGTATGTGAAATACGGAGTCATAGAGGGCAGCAGGAAGAAGAAGAGAGGCCTCTCTTTTTTCCGAGAAACAGGCCACCCCTAAATATACTAATCCAGCATTTCTTTGTTTTTCCGCAGGTCTCTGGATCCAAATGTCACCCCCCTTGGACTCTGCCCTGGTCGGGGACCAGCAGTGTGTGACGGACAGGCGAGTGGAGCCTTGCGGTGGCTCTCTACTGCGTGGCTTCAAATTGGCCCTGGCTGAGCTCTGCATGGAGCAGCGAGTGAAGAGTCCCGCCACGGTCTGAGGTCTCAGCATGGATGGAGTCAGTCAGAGGACCGGCCACCACTAATGAGACCATCGCTCTTCGACTGAGGACCAGCATTTACAGGATTACTCCCACGGTTTCCTTCTCCTTTCTCAGCTAACTACATCATTACCGAAACTCTCCTCGTTGGACTTTTCGTGGGTCGGCCTTTTTGGGTGGATATATTACGTCTTTTTTATTATTTTTTTTATTGTTGGTTTCCCTTTTCCTGTTTTGTTTTTCCACTATGGAGTTTCTGGCTGGACCTTGGAATAAAGATTGGGCTTCATTCTTGCAATTTTGGTTGACTGTTATCCTAAGCCTCCAAATGCAATTCAGCCCGGGTGCCTCTTGCCCGGACGAGTGTCGTTGTGACAAACCGTTTGTGTACTGCAACGAGCGCAGCCTGACATCAGTGCCTCTGGGGATACAGGAGGGCTTCAAGGTCCTCTTCCTGCATAACAACCAGATAAACAACGCGGGCTTCCCGGTGGAGCTTCATAACGTGGCCACAGTGGAGACGGTGTATCTCTACGGGAACCAGTTGGACGAGTTCCCCATCAATCTGCCCAAAAACACCAGGGTCCTGCATCTCCAGGAGAACAACATCCAAACCATCTCCAAGGCGGCCCTGGCCCAGCTGACTCAGCTGGAGGAGCTGCACCTCGACGATAACTCCATCTCCACGGTGGGGGTGGAAGAAGGCGCCTTTAGGGAGGCGGTAAGCCTCAAACTCCTCTTCCTCACCAAGAACCACTTAAGCAGCGTTCCCATCGGCCTCCCCGAGGACCTGAAAGAGCTGCGGTTGGACGAGAACCGCATCGCTCACATCGCAGAGGAGGCCTTTCAGAACGTGACCCGCCTGCAGCGCCTCCTGCTGGATGGGAACCTGCTCACGGACGAGGGCATCGCACCGGGGACCTTCCAGGAACTGGCGACCCTCCGCGAGCTGGCCCTGGCCCGCAACTCCCTCACCTTCCCCCCTCCCCTCCTGCCCAGCCAGTCGCTCGTCAAGCTGAGCCTGCAGGAGAACCAGATCGACCAAATTCCTGTGGCGGCCTTCGCCGACCTAAACCGGCTGGAAAAACTGGACGTCTCCAGCAACCAGCTCCAGACTCTCACGCAGGGCGTGTTCGACGGCCTGTCGAGCCTCAAGCACCTCATAGTGCGCAACAACCCCTGGCGCTGCGACTGCGGCGTGAAGTGGGTGGTGGTGTGGCTCAAGTCCTTGCCCTCCTCCGTCAACGCGCGAGGGTTCGTGTGCCTGAGTCCGGACGCGGTGCGCGGCATGGCGATCCGAGAGCTCACGCTGGAGATCATAGAGTGCCCGGTCGACGCCGACCAGCCGCCCTGGCCCACCCTCCGCTCCACGCCCCCTCCCCCGCCCACAACCACCGCCATCGCCACCACGATCTCCTCCACCCCCATCGCCACATCCATCCCGTACTTCTTTGACTCACCCTCCCCTCCCTTACCCCCGATCCATAACAACCCCCCTGGGCCCCTGCCTCCTTACGAGGACCCCCTTCAGATCTCCTTCCAGGTGGTCAACTCCACCAGCATCGAGGTGAGCTGGGCTTCCTATTTCACCGTCACGGCCTACAAGGTAACTTGGGTCAAAAGGGGCCAAAGCCAAATAAATGAGGGAATGCGCGAGAGGACGGTGAGCGGGGACCGGCGGAAGACTAGCCTCACCAACCTGGAGCCCCGATCTGTGTACCGGATCTGCGTGCACGTGCTGGACACCCTAAACTCCTACAGGCCCGGAGAGGATACCATATGCTCCGAGGCCAGGACCAAAGCCGTTGTGTCTACCAAGGCTCCCGGTGAGCAAGCGCCACGGGAGAGCATCAACTCCACGCTGCTCATGGCCGCGATCATAGGCGGGGCGGTGCTCATCGTCCTGCTGACGCTGCTCAGCCTGTTCTGCTGGCACATGCACAGGAAGAGCCGGTCGTCTTCGACCAAGTGGAAATACAACCGGGGCAGGAGAAAAGACGACTACGGCGAGGCCGGAACCAAGAAGGATAACTCCATTCTGGAGATGACCGAGACCAGTTTCCAGATAGTGGCGCTGAACAATGAGCAGCTGCTCAAGGGAGATTTCCGCATTCAGCCCATCTACACGCCCAACGGGGGCATCGGATTTAGAGACTGTCACCTCAGTAACAACAGCATAGCCTACTGCAAGAGCAGCAACGTGCCCAGTACAGAGTTCTGCCACACGTGATGCAGCGGCAAACAGTACAGCCGCGTTCACACGCAAATACACACACACACACACACACACACACACACACACACACACACACACACACACACACACACACACATACCAGAAACGCTTCAAACGTGCATAAACAATAACCACACACACACACCGTTTGTGAAGACAACATAGAAATTCTAGTGAAATATAACTGTACTATATATATTTCCAAGTTCTGTCTACGATGTAATTTATACTGTGGATAATAATGTGGGATTCTCTGCTATCTTTTGTATTCTTAGGAAAAGAGATACAAGTGTTTCTTTTTTTTCTTTTATAACCAGCAGGGTTTTGAACGTTGTTTTAATGGTCAGTACTGTACATGAACACGGATTTGTACAATCACGGCACCCTGGGTGTAGCTTCTGACAGATGCTGTCAGCCTTGGAAACGTTGGGGGCGCTTAGAGGGCTGGGATCTTTTGCTAACCACAGAAGCAAAAAATATGGCCTTTTTATTTTATTTTTTATTTTTTTGCTCTTTGAAACACTGCAAACCCTCCCCCGGTACAACAGAACAGAACGGTAGTAAAGACAACACAGCACGGGGGGGAAATCCAAACACTGCTGATTAGAGCGCTGTGGAAATATAGCACTGGTTCACTGGTGGTATGTATGTAAAAGAAAAACAAACAAAAAAGAACTGAAGTGCACTTTCTTATTAATGGAAGCGAGGCAGGAAATGAGCAGAGGTGGTGATCACATGGACGGAAGGGATTGTGGGTGTCGGGAGAATGTCATCCATCGGTGCTGCTGAAAAGCCTGGGCTGAGATTTTCCCAAAAGTGCCTGTACGCTAAAAGCATCTTTGTTCGACTTGTTTACAGTGGAGCAAAGGTGGGCTTAGTCAAGAGACACTTTTTTTTTGGAAAACTCATAGTCATAGTCATCACATTTGTCATTTGTGTGTGCGTGTGTGTGTGTGTGTGTGTGTGTGTGTGTGTTTTTTAGCGAGGAGGTGTAATTATTAACATGGGTTTTAAAAAGGGAACAAAGGATTATTGTCCCTGAGGTGAGGTGCATGGCTGTGCTGAGACTCGCAGATCCTTTTGAAGAAATTCCCTAATTTGTTCTGCTCCCCCCCTTCCCTATTCCATGCCTGTTTTGGCATGTGAGGCCACAAGGGGGCAGTTTCCCTCAGCGTCGTGTGTGGGACAGAGACAGAGGAACAGAGGGCAAGGCAGACAGAGGGGGGGGAGAGAAAAAAGAAGAAGCTGCATAGATCACTTTACCTCCACCATTCCCCCTGGAGTCCATTACCCAGACGGCATACAGCATTGTTTGGAGTATTATTGCTCATCGAGCTACTTAATGATGTGGAATCATTTAAAACTAACAGTGTTTTCCGTGTTTGGTGGCTAAATGATATGGATTTTCACAACTGGGGTCACACACATACACACACACACACACACACACACACGAATGATAATTATACACCCACTTATTTCAACCTTGTCCCAGCATTCATTAGGCTTTTTGATAAATTAGGAAATTCCAACAATGGGATCGCGCTCCGCCCATCATCCTCACAACGCTGAGCGCCTGTGACTGAGCAGCTCATCTAGCGGCTCATCATTCACCCCTTTTGTGTACATTTAGGAAACTGTCTACTTCATTTATTCTCGGCTCGCCTGAACAATGCACCTGCTCGCTGCACACCATTAATCCCTGCAATGATAATGATGATGACGACGACGCTCAACCCTATCTACCCTCATTTTCTGTCTTTCTCTCCCTGTCTGTCCCCACACCTTTGATCCCTGCATGGGCTCCATTAAAAACCACTTCTCCCTTCGGCTCGCCGGCTGGTCGGTGGCAGCTCTTTGCGTGCGAGGTGCCAGCGAGAGGTCTTCATTATGCACTTCTTAAGAAGAAGACTATTTGATTTGACAAGATTTTATTTTGAGGGGCCAAGCTTCTAGATTTCCCACCGTCGAATCCTACGCCCGCCCCCCTTTCCCCCTTCCCCTCTCCCCCCCTCCTCATAATCCTCGACCAAAAAAGGGAGAAAAGTATGTAGACCTTATTTTCACTTGGCTGCATAGAGCTCAAGCTGGGAGAGCGAGTGTGTTAACTCTTTGTGAGGCGAACGGATTCAGCTGCTCGGACACACTGTGCACGGTAGAGAAATCGGCACAAACCGGGCCAGACATTTGAAGCGAAATGGCTTTTAAAGGGCTTGAAATTGAGTTATTCCAGAGCATCGTGATTATCTCTGAGAGGATTTACCTCTGCCGTCGGGAATATCTAAAAAAAATAAATAAAGCAGCTGCACTAACTGTAATTCCAGCAATAGCTCCGCTCATTAACCCCTGGACTTTAATTTAAAGGTGCTGCGCGGACTTCCACATGCCCCAATGCAGTGTTGAAAATCGGTTCAACCCAGACAACATTTTAAACATGGACAAACTCAATGACTGAATGAAATCTGTCTTAACGGGTCATTTGGTGTCACATTATGTCTTAAAATCTTGTTTTCAATAAGACGTCTGACAGGTTTTGGACCTATTTGTCGGATATTCCTTTAATTGGAAGCAAATTTGTTGAAAATACAAAATCTCTTTGATTAAGAAAAAAATTTCAAGCAATAGTTCAGTTCTGGGAAAATACTCTCATTCGCATTCTTGCCGTAAGTTATACTGTATGAGAAGATTGATACCACTCTGATGTCTGTACGCTAAGTATGAAGCTACTGCTAATAAGCTGGTTAGGGTAGCTTAGCATTGAGACAGGAAAAAATGGAAATAAAGGTTAAGAACATCTGCTGTAAAACCACAAAATGTCATTTTGACTTTCACGCTGTTTGTACGGGGTAAACAAACAAGATGTGATGTGTTAATGAGCTTTCGAGGTGCTGGTAGGTTATTTTTTGGTACCTTTGGACAGGGCCAGGCTAGCTGTCCCCGTCCCCCCCCCCTGTCCCAAGTCTTTATGCTAAGCTAAGCTAGCTGGCTGCTGGCTGTAGCTTTATATTTACTGTACATACAGTACATGGATGGTATCAATCTTCTGTGTGTCATACTATTCCTTTATAGGTGCCGTAGGTAGGATTGGGAAGATCCAGGACTTAGCCAAAAATTGGAACATCGACAACTTCTCAGTCCCTCCCCCCCTTTCTGCTAAAGCCCAAAACGGTCTCCTAAGCCCCTCCCCCCACAAGGGAGAATGAATGCGTGTGCATGAGCAGTGATTGACACGCAGTTAGACACCCCCCCTGGCCCTGATTGGTGCATCTGAACAGGGAGCGGTGGATTTTTGCAAATCACACTCCAGGCTTTTTTTTTTTTAATGACCTGCTTCATGTAGTTCTCCTGGAACATAGGGGCAGTTTCAGCAAATATGACAGAAAGTTAGTTTTATAAGTCTTACCTACTGCACTTTTAAGTGAAAAACAAGTAATGATGTTAAAAAAAAAAGTTGATTTGCATTGCAACAAAATGACTGATTGTAATGATGGGGGAAGTAAACTTGTTTTAAGCGAAATAAGATTTTAAGACTCGGTACTTCAACACATGACGTGTTTAAGATGGATCATTTTTCATGTTGGGTTCGTTAACAATAAGATATTCTGTGGTTATCAAAGCATCGCCCACTTTTTTATTTGAACCTTTATTTTGATTTTTTGATTTTTTTTCTACTAATATCCACAGCTGACCATAACCCCACGCAGCAACACTTGAACATTTTACGTCACATATTGTTTATTATTCTTTGTTATGCCCTATGTTAAGTCACATGCTGATCAAACGAGTGGGGAGGGGGGGTCAAACTGTTGCAACCTATAGCATCTCGCCTGTCTGTGAATGTGTAACGGAGACAGATATTTGCCTTACCTTTTATGCAGAACTGAATGATTACCTAGAGAGAGAGAGAGAGAGCAAGAGAGAGAGAGTTAGAGAGAGAGTTAAGTGGGAGGAAGAAAAGATGAGACATGAAAAGACGGCAACAAGAATGCTGAAAAGAAAGCACATCTCCTCCAACATTCTGTTGGCGGCAGCAACAATAACAGTATTAACAGGAAGAAACAACACTAAGCATGACGCACGGTAGCTAACCAGAGACTGTTCATCCATAGTGCCAGACCTTAAGCAGTGCATGGCTAATGGTTTATCCAGACGGGGGTGGGGGGGGCTTTTGGTGGTTGTTTTTGCAGCGTACATTACTCTTCATTTTCTACTCGCTTGATGAAAGAAACGCGGCTGTCGTGCCGTGACCAATGGAATTACACCGAAACGCATTACAGACTGCTAGCGTCGGATTATTACCGTTTCTGGGTGCCGAGAAGTAATTTCCCTTAAAGGTCGTTTGAATCATGTTAAAAAAATAATTGTAATCCGACGGGTCAGTTCAGACAAAACACACACACACACACACAAGTGGTTGAAAAAAACGTCTTTTTCTTCCTGCAGGCGACAACTTGCACTGCAAATAACTATTAGCCAGTAACATTCATTCAAGGATTTTTTTTTTTTTGCATGTACTGTATTTAGCTTCATAGCCTTTTTGTTTTATTTTTTTTATCATACAAGGTTTGGGATTTTTTTTTATTTTATTTTTTTGTCATACAATCACCCCAGTGGTGGTTGAGGTACAATACGAGCAACCATACAGGAAGGTTTAAGAGAAAGAAGGCTGGAAACTTTACAGTGCATGTAAAACGGCTGTGTTTGGGCTACTTTGCCATCCTGGCTTCTCATTTGAGACGCTGCAGTGTTACGTTAACACCATCCACACCGAGTTTTTCTTAGGAACCAAAGTTACATTTCTGTTCTCATGATGAAATATTGATGTTGTTCCATGTATGTGCCTTGAGGTTGAACTTACAATGTAAAGTCCTTGAAAACCTTTAAATGTTTTTGCACAAACTGTAAATACTTAAGTGAAGCTTTTTGAAAATAAAAGAGCCATTGGATTTGAGCGCTCACTCCTTTTTTTATTTTTTTTTATTTGATGTTAGAAGTTTTTATTTCTGTTGTGCTTTAATGAGTGATCCCACATTCGTCGTCTTTTACATGTCGGTTCTGCGTGCTTTCTGAGGAGAGGGGTCGAGCTAAATCTATTTTAGGTCAGACACTATAATTCTGGATCAAAGATTTGTGCTGTACCACACCGTGCCAAGTAACCCTCTTATTTCTACACAGGAAGCTTGAGACGTCTTAGCGTAGCCACCACAGCTTAGCATTCGGCTGGGGGAAAATCCAGGATACTCTCTCATTCTACTTGTATGGCACAACTAAGTCCCAGAATGGGCTCTTGCTCCAAAATCCCTGTGTTCTACCAAAGTCCAACTATTTTTTTTTCCTCCCCATGACCGCATCCCAATGTTGCCTTTGCAACCTCCAGCCCGCTTAAAAAAAAACCCACATTAGCCCAATCTTAATTCACTATGACAATTAACCACAGGTATTCAGCATTCTGAAACACAAGAGGGTGTGCCGCTCTGGTATTCTGAGCGGGAAATTGGTGTTTTTCTCAAAATCCCCACATGTCAAAATGTGATTTGTTATTGTAAAATTGTAGGATTTTTAGGCCGGCCAAGTGGGCAGAGGAGAACTGAGGCTTTGGCACTAAAACCATCGACGTTGCTGTTCTCTTCTCCTTATTTGTAGTGTAACGAGCACCATGAAAGAATTGGAGTGCGTGATCTCACCCCTGTGCTTTCATCAGGAGTGGGTTGTAAGTCCATCACTAAGTTAGTACTTAAAGTTCTTATTAGTCTCGCATTGCCAGACTTATCTCCCTGTGACAGCAATGCAGTATGGTTCTGGTTACATCACCATATTTTCTGGGATAGGGGGGAAAAAAAACGCCTTGGCTTGTTTGTATTTCTTTAAAGTGCTCATGTTATGCTCATTTTCAGGTTCATAATTGTAGGGGGGGTTTGCGTGATCACAGAAGGCTTGTATCATGTGGACGATCCAACAGGTTTTTTGTCATTACTTAGAATTTCTCATGGGCAGACTCATGATTTGACGCCAATTTGTATTCCATTTTTGCATGTTATCAAGACGCATAATCACATTTTTCGTGTATATCAACACAAATCAGTCGGGGTGGTGGATGGGTAAGACACAGGGCTTTTCACCTGGGAGACCCGGGTTCGCGACCCGCGTGTGGTGATTTTTCAGCCGTTGTTTTTTTTTTAATAAGCCTTACCCAATTTTTCTTTCCTAAACCCAACCATTTTTTTTTTTTTAACAGGCGTGTCACGTAGTTTTCGCGATATTACGTCGCGTTCTCGCGATAACACGCAACGTGGCGAGGCCACGTGGTGGGTATGTTTACATCAGCTGTATACAGCGTAGGCATACACATGTATAGCTGAAAATGCGTACAATAACACGCCATTTTGCTTTATGAAAGTGGCGTGTATATTTACGCAAAGTCACGATGCCATGTTGTCATGGGGGCGACAGAAACGACGCACTATAGCTTTAAACCAATCACTACCGTCCTGGGCGGCGCTTAGCCCCGACAGCAGAGATAGCGAGAGAGGAGGGAGACGGCGCCAGATGTCAGGCTTTATCCCAGCAATGGACATCCGTTGAGCCAGACTAACGTCTACCATACACTAGAAGACTCTGAAAAGACTGAAGTCTGACACCATCTCACGTCTAAAGACAACCTGTCATAATGTCACTGAGTTTTTAGTCACAGGCTATAGGATTTTACTACCAACACTTAAGCTTACGGAATCGCTTGAAAAGTCTTTTGGTGTAAGGTTGGCATAAGTTCTCAGTAACTAACTTGTTATCGAAGTAGTTATGCCGACTTTACACCAAACGGCTTTTCAAGCGATTCAACCGTCGCAGAAAAATTTCCAATATCGGAATGAAGAATCATGAGAGTCTTGCTAGAGTTGGTGCGGGCTCCCGTCGTCTCAACTGTTTGGTGTAAGATGGTCATAAAACTCAGACCGAGCTGTCTTTTTCTTCACAATCAAATGTGTTCAAATCAAAGTACGTTTTTTAAGTGTTGGTAGTAAACTCTTCTAGTCTGTGACTAAAATCTCAGTGACGTTATGACTGATTGTCTTTGGATTTGAGATGGTGTCAGACTTTCCTTTTTCAGAGTCTTCTAGTGTATGTTAGGTATTATTTGCCAAATAATTTGCACCATTAAAACCAGAGGTGGGTAGAGTAGCCAAAAATTGTACTCAAGTAAAAGTACTGTTACTTCAGAATAATATGACTCAAGTAAAAGTAAAAAGTAGTCATCCAAATAATTACTTGAGTAAGAGTAAAAAAGTACTTGGTGAAAAAACTACTCAAGTACTGAGTAACTGTTGAGTAACGTCTGATTTATTTTTTAACACAAGCATTCAATCAGACGGACAAAAATACAAAATAATCATATTTAGACAAATTATAGTTCATCCAATCAATTAAATAAATTTAAATTAATTAATTAATTATAAAATAGCTTAAATTAAAATAATCCAGGTAAATTCAAGTACTTAAAAAATAATATCAATAAAATAATAATACATAAATATAAATAAGCAAAAGTAACACAAATTTCCAAACCTTTACACTTTTTTTTACCAGACTCTGCAGACAGAACTAGAACAAGGTAATGGAGCTGCTGTTTGGTACTTTTACTAAGGTGAACATGCTTTCATTCACGAAGGTGGATCACTTGTTATCGCCGTGGTAACTTATGCTGGACGCCTAACCTGGTCGGGAGCAAGTTAAGTTGGAGATCAGAGATCAACTGGTGTAAAAGCACCGCCTACTGACCAATCAATACTCCACTGGTAACGGCTTCACCGTTCTTAGAAGATCAGGTGGAGCTCGGTGCGCGGAGAGAGAGAAAGAGAGAGAGAGAGGGGGAGAGAGAAAAAGAGAGGGGTGTGCTCATACAAAAAACATTTAGTGACCGACAGCCCCGTTAACATTCCCTGATGGGTAGGCTATATTTGCCGTGTGTAATGCGCACAGCGGTATGAATTATGTTTTTTATATTTTTTATTTGCTCTCACGATCGCTTCTCACTGCCAAGGTTGCAACTGAAATAAAAGGCTAAAGCAACGGCAGTTTATGGAAAGTAGCCTACATGGTCAGATCTTGTGCCTGACTGATGGGGAAGTGATATTGATAGCCTAAGAGTTGTACGCATCTACAGCGTCGGCTATTTTATTTTTTTTTTTGCCAGCTGTCCTCCTGTTTTAGGAAGCAGCGACTGTATTGTGTTTTGCCTGTAAAATCGTGTCTGTGTTCATATTTATGTAGAATTATAGTTTGCTCTTCTTATGTAAAATATGTGGCTATTGTTGGTCATGTTGTGCAAACATCACCTCTTTTATGTGAACACGCGCCGCTGGGTTGATTGAACTATTTGTTAACCATCGTTATATATGTCAGTGGTCGTGACCCAGCTTGCGGGACCGCGGTGGTTAGGTTAGGTGAAGCCGGGTAACTGAAATAAAATCCAGGACATGTTGGTCTGGCCTCTGGGCTGTTCCTCTTCGTCTGTGACGTTTCTGACATTGCCATTTTTGTTTTGCTGCGACTGTAAAAGCTAACCCATCCATTGACATGTCCATCCCGCTGCTAAGTTTGAGTATGGTGACGAGACTGCACAACTATGTTTGATTGGTGAAACACAGTCACGTGGTAGAGGCTTTAGCGGAAGTCTCTCTCTCTGTCAAAATAAAACATTAAAATGAGGCGTACGCGGGGGGATAAAAACAATGACGCGTAGAATATCAAAGAGGTAAAAAGAAAAGTAACAAGCTCATTGTAGCCTAATGTAGCGGAGTAAGAGTACGGTTTCTTCTTCACAAATCTACTCAAGTTAAAGTAAAAAGTATAGTGATTTAAAACTACTTCTAGAAGTATAATTTTTTCAAAAACTTACTCAAGTAAATGTAACGGAGTAAATGTAACTCGTTACTATCCACCTCTGCTTAAAACTTAAGAAATGTCTGATCTAGTGAAGACTTTAGTAATGTGAAAATCAGATGCTAGAAAACATCTAGAATGTATTTAATTTATTTAGAAATGCCTACATGGAGAAACGTGTTTTACAGTTACTATTCATGCAGTTGAGGATGAGCGGGAAACGTTAGATGATGCTAACCTACAGTATCTTACATGATTAGGTCGGTGTTGTGTTGTTTTTGTAACACGCAATTTAAAATCTTCCCAGTTGACATCATAATCAAACAGATTTCATCAGTGTCAGGTCAGATGTGTCAGCCTTATTCAATTGTACCTCTTTTATTCGATAATGCAAATGTGTCATATTAGCAAGCTAACTAAACTTAGCTAACTGACAGTTCCACCTGCTATATAGCTTTTGCTATACTTTACACTTCTCCATAACAACCCCGTGTGAAATATTGTACTTATAACTCCGCTATAGACACTTGTGACCCCACAAGATTAAGATTGCACATACAAATTATAGGATGAACGTATGAAATATGATGCATTGGGATAGATTGAACAACCCAGCAGTAATACGCCTTCAAAACTAGCTACACCCGAATCAGCTACAACAGTAAAATGCTATTTACACATTAATGTAGCAGCTGTATTACATAGCTTAGTATATCATAGTAAAACAAGTACACAAAGTACACTAAGCTCCTAATACTCACATACTTACATTATAACTAGGCTAAGTTTGAACTTAGAGCTACATTTGTCAATGTCAAAACGCTTAAAACCATTATGATAGTAGTGTTTTCCAGCACAATTTTGTGTCCTAATATTTGTGAATGTTGTGATTCATTTAGTTTGTCGTACGGCAGAATTGAATCAAATGTGGGTTTTTGCCTTTGGTGTCAGGGTATTTATTTTATTTTTTTAAATCTCTCTCTCTCAAAGAAAGAAAGATTGATTTTCTGCTCAGTGCATGCTCTCCCAACGGCTCCACTTTGTGATCTGTGTTTAACATCTTCTAATCAGCCTTGATATGGAGGACAAGTCATTAAAGGATGCAATTTAAAGCGAAATGTTATTTCAGGGGTTACAAACATGGACATCTGGTCGTCTCAACATTGAACTGCCTGCTTTCGAAGCTGTGCTCTGTCTGTGTGTGTTATTCCCGTCGTTCATTGCCCTCAGTAGCCTTTAATTAAAGGCTGAATGCAGGTGATGCCTTCGGCTCTTTCACAGTCCTTCAGGCTAATGCGTGTCAGGAGGGGTTGCTGGATTTCTGCCCATTTTCTGCCAACAGTGAATGCCACGGACATTAAGTAACAAAAAAAACAACAACCCAAAAATAGACTAAATCAATTGAGGATCATCTTGTTGTACTTTAAATGTATATGAAAATACTGAATGGATGGAAAATGAGAGTGGAAAACAGTCAGCATGGTTTGCAT
Organism: Perca schrenkii; assembly: GCA_025617405.1. Classification (NCBI taxonomy): domain Eukaryota; kingdom Metazoa; phylum Chordata; class Actinopteri; order Perciformes; family Percidae; genus Perca; species Perca schrenkii. Next base: position 5,651,909 of record CM046804.1, read on the forward strand.
CTATCCCTGTGTGATGGTGAAGGAGAAAATAGCCCTTGCAAGTTCTGTTTTATGTTTTTTTTGTCTGTTTCCTCCATTCGATACTAGTCTTTTAAAGAGCACCTATTATAAAACTTTTCCAGTCTTAGTTTTTTGATTCAGGACTCCCTGACATGATTCACGGCACAATAAACTAAGTAGATCGTCGTGAAAGTTTTTTCTGTCATCTGTGCACTTTTCTGCAGCTCCTCTGCAAGCTCGGTTTAGCCCACTCCATTGTGATTGGTCAGCTTGCGGGTCTGAGCGTGGAGCAGCATGACCGTTTCGTTGACGTAGACAAATCCATGGAATTCAAAGACCCCACTGACCGCCAATGAGATCTGAGTGTTCAGACCTGGGCACAGCTAACCCATGCTGCCTGCAGGTTAGAGCTGAAAATCTTTGCCCGAACCCGATGGGTTCTACACGGGCTCGAGCCGCGCTCGGGCTTACGCTCCGGGTTGCACGCTAAATGACCGGTCAGGTGATGCGTTTCAATTAGCGCAAAAATGGATACTGAGGAGGCTGGCCTATGGAGGACTTATTTTATTTTTTTGTTCCAACTTCCAAGTGGCCTATAGCCTACGTTAGTCATGAATAAATGATGTTAAAAAATATATAAAGGACTCATTCTTGACAAAAAGCAAAAGAGCTGTGTGCTTGCGCACATTTGAATAATGTCGGGCTGTAAATGGGTTCGGCTTTTAAAAAGCTGTCAATCAAAATGTACTTGTCGGGCCAAACTTTTAAGGCCCGATTACAGCTCTACTGCTGGGCTCACGTCAAAATGCATTTACCTCATTATTTGACACGTTGGTATTGTTTAACACGACTATACAAGATAATAGGTCAGAAAAGACGAAAAAGCATAATACGTGCTCTTTCAATTTGACTTTGTGACCTGAAAGAGTCACAAAACGCCACACAGACTCTATAGTACTCCTCTGACATTGCACATGGGATATTTGAAGCCCTCAGTTAGGGGATTGTTTTGGAGATGCAAATTAAATTAGTCCTCGGAATTTTAAATTAGCGAGCTGAAGATTACCATGCGGGGGGTAAAAAAATGCAAACATAATTTGTGCCCATGTTTTTCTGTTTCAGCAGCGAAGAAAATGTGCGTTGTGCCACTGAGATAGCCAAGATGTTCTCTGCACCAAAATGAATGCTTTGAATACTGCCTGACAAGTCTTTAGTATCGGCAGGGGGCTTTAAAAACCAGACAACCACAGCGCTTCCTTTAGAAAAAAATTTACACAAAATACACTCTTCTCTTTTGCAATATATAAGAAGTGACTGGCCAGCTGTACTGAGTCCTAATTGGTTACAAAATGAGTTTTTACTCTGAAAACTAAAAGTCGAACTGCCTGAAATCCTCTCAGGCCTGGAAGGCATTTATAGGTGTTGACACAATGAAAGCAACCCTTGCTATATACAGAATGATGCACCAATACTAACAGGCTCCTGCAACAAATACCACCACTGTGAAGCTGTAATGGTCAGTTTGTGTTGACATTATGTCCCAGAGACATTGATTCAGCCTTGAAAAGTAGTTTAGTGTGGTTTTGCTGCATTAGATTCCATTTTTAATCGGAAGTTAACCTGAAATGTAAGGTTAGGGTTTTGTATTTCTCACATAACTATCACCTTGGATTGCTGTAGATTGTGTATTTTGTAGTGCTGTCAAACGATTAAAATATTTAATCGCGATTAATCGCATTAATGTCATAGTTAGCTCACAATGAATCGCAATTCATCACACATTTTTATCTATTCTAAATGTCCCTTGATTTCTTTTTGTCCCATTATTTTTTCTCATTTTAATGCAACATTTTATCAACATGGAAAAGTGGATCGGCTTGCATTGTGCTTTTGTCGCCTGGCTTTGACGAGGGGGGGGAATTGGCATCAGCTGTGTGCTCGGCCATCAAGTGGTATTTCAGACTGGACGTGCTGCGATGATAGCTCAGTTCACAACCACAAAACACACAGATTACTTTGGTCTCGTGAATGGAACCATTTGGCAACTTTTTAAAAGTAAACTTTCCATTCAGAATCTTATTGGCATGCATCCTGAATTGGTTAAAAATTTATATAAATGTGTAACGATTTCAACCGGTTGAGATAAAAAATGAATCGTGATGCAGTTTTTTAAGATTTTTTTTGGCCATTTCTGCCTTTAATGGATAGGACAGCTGAGATATGAAAGGAGAGAGAGAGAGAAGGGAGAGACACGCAGGAAACCGTCAGTGGTCGGACTCGAACACTGGACCTTCTGCATCGAGGAATAAACCTCTATATGTGCGCGTCCGCTGAGCTAACCCGGTCACTGCGATGCAGTTTTTAAACGGCCTAGGGCGTAAACTGCATTTGATCTGACTTGTTTGACTTCAGACGTCACTATGCCTTCTTAGTTTATTTATTTAAAGAGATGGTTTTCTATTCATTTAGTCATTTTGATGTGGGATTTGTTTGATGTGGGATTTTGTTTGTTTTGTTAAAAAAATTATTTTAATCTTTGTTATTCAAGATAAAATACAATTTAAGATGCACTTTTGATAAGGGGACACGTCTTGTTTTGCACATTATTTGTAACATTTTTCAGTCATTTGTCTGCAGCTCATTCTGTGCGAAAAATCGTACCGTGAACCTAAATGTGTTCCATTTACAAGTCGGATTTTCATTGTTTTCAGTAGCTCTAGCCAGGTTAGCCATTACAAGCCATGTTCGATTTTTAGCTCGGGGTACTTGGTGGTTGGGGCGTGTTTCCTAGCCTGGCTCCGCCCTCCTACGTACTTCCGCTCAATTTTCCTTCAGTACTGTGTCTGGGTTTGCAGTATATTCTTAGGTTTTCTCCGGTCAAATCTTTACCGGTCCAATCAGCGAACAGAGGGAGTGGCGGAGAACGAGGACGTTGAGGTCGTGCGCTAGTTTGAGTTGTAGTTCCGTAATGGCGGTGGAGAAAGAGGCGAGCAGAGCCATTCGGTCCGTTGTGGCAGCAACGCCGGCGAATATGTAAGGGTTAATGCCCGACGAGGTGTCCATTGTCAGGTATTAATGGACGACAGCAAGGCGTGAACAGTCCGACGCGCAGCGTCCATTTGTGTAACGAAGTCCATTTGTGTAACGTTACTGTCGGCTGCAGCAGCACAGCCTGACGCAGCGACCTGAACAGGGAACAGGATGTGAGATAACGTTATTCACTGTGAAACAAAGTCAGTCCAGAGGGGAAGTAGCTATAACTTACTTCTTGCAGCCAGTGTGTTTTAGCGCCATCCTGTGGTGTTCAGAGGACGAGTTGGAAATAATAAATCCACATTTCCTTTTTGATTTAATGTAGCGCATTCATTTAGAACAGTAAATGGACAGTTTCACCGGAACTCCTTTAGTAGGTGTCCTACATCACTTTTTGATGGACACCCTGCAGCCAATCAGAATCGAGTATTCACTCAGACCATGGTATAACCAGAAGTTAAAGCCTGAGCAATAACAATCTTTGCTGAGTTTTGTTGGTGGCCATGATGTTGTGGCCCTCCCCACTGGGTTCGGGAACAGTTTGATTTGATTCCAGCTCGCTCCGTTAGTGGTGAAGGAGTTGGCTAAGGCTAGCGATGCTAAGCCGATAGTTGTTGCTGTCTCCCCTCTTGTTAGCCCATAGACATTATATAAGAAGTGTTAGCCTGGTCCTACCACACAGTACGTAGGAGGGCGGAGCCAGGCTACCAGAGTGGCTCTGGGCAGATCCAATAGTTTTAAACTTCAACAGAGTACCCGCCTTCAAGGAAGTTACCACTTGTCAATGGAGAGTGGCCAGACTCTCTGTACAAATTAAATGTACCAGAGTCTGGTAGGACCAGGCTAATGTACCAGAGTCTGGTAGGACCAGGCTAATGTACCAGAGTCTGGTAGGACCATGCTAATGTACCAGAGTCTGGTAGGACCAGGCTAATGTACCAGAGTCTGGTAGGACCAGGCTAATGGACCAGAGTCTGGTAGGACCAGGCTAATGTACCAGAGTCTGGTAGGACCATGCTAATGGACCAGAGTCTGGTAGGACCATGCTAATGTACCAGAGTCTGGTAGGACCATGCTAATGGACCAGAGTCAGTCTGGTAGGACCAGGCTACGTGTTTCCGACTTTGACCTTGAGTTCCGAGTACAAATTGAACGCACTATGAGTAACAGACTTTTACTTCTAAATATTATTAGGTTTATATTTTTACCAAATTAGACTATACATCATGATTGATTGGCAAAAAAACAAGCAATTCTATGTAAAATCAGACATTCAGCACCCCCATATAACCCAAATGGAATGGTCCTTGGTTTCGTAGCCACATTTTCAGACTCTGAGATTGGCGATACAGGCTCCTTGGATCGAATTGTTTAGTCGACTATTGGAGGTCACCCCTACAAGATATACGTATGAATATAAATACAGTATATCCAAGACACATGCAATGATCATGTCATGGAACTGTTGAATTAGGGTTTTGGCACCTTTTTTGGTCCAATTCAGGCACTGCATGAGTGGGTAGCAAGTGTAGCAGTGGTGGAAGAAGTATTCAGATATTTTACTTAAGAAGTACAGAAGTATTCAGCTAAATGGTTATGCAGACCAATGGCTCCTTTGATTGTTAATACTGATGCAATAATAGTAAGTATATTATTGTTCTAGTTGTTCAAGGTTAACCTAATTTTTACTACTTTATATACTTTTGGGTCACTCTATAACAATGCACTGCATTTTAATCGGCATTTACTGAAGTATAAAACAAAATGGAAAGACTCAAGTAATGTACAGCACAAGTGCTTCAAAATTGCACTAAAATCTGCAATAAAGTGGCTATAAATCTCTGTAAAGCCGAGGGGAGCTGCAGATTCAGGTGATAACTCTCTGTAGGTTCATCCCTCCGAGCGACTCCTTCCACATTGTGACATCGTTTTCACATTGTTATTATAAATTATAAATGATAGCAAACCACATGTACAGTGCTTGATTTAAAAAATGCTAGAGGCATTCCACTGGAGTGTAGCATGTTAGCCTGAACAATATACAACAAAAACTATCCACGTGCATCCATATGGTCAGCTTTAAATATACATTATGTATTTCCTCATGAGAAATTAACCTGTTGCATGACATGCTCGGTGCTATGAGAGATATCCATAGAGATCACAGATTTTTTTGATAATTTCCCTCATTTGCCTAAATTGGTCTTAATTATCAGCATCATTAACTGAGTGACACTGTGACTGAGCAGACTTAGCTCATTAGTTGCATAAAATATCAAGTTGTCCAAGCACTTTGACTTGTTTTCCGAGCTAACAATGCATATGCCTTTGCTTTCTACAACACATTTTTAGTTTGGTATGAAATTCAACTTTAGTTGTTTACGAATGAAGCTACACAGACTGAGACTGAGTGCATATTTGTATGCTAATTGGTGATTTCTCCATCTAGCATATATTGCAGTGTTGGGCGCCTTAGTAAAGGTGATTTCTCAAACCCATCAGTATAGAGAAATAAAATGTATGGAAACAACACTTCCCCTTATGTCTGGTTTCCTGGATTGAAAGTAATTGTGCTTCCCCCGGCAGCTACTTAAATTTGCAAAAATATCCAATATGTTGAAGAAGGGCCAGCTGGAGATGATTTTTTTTTATGCACGCACATAACACATAATGGCAGAAACATCACTTCACGTTTGCAATGCATTTATAGTTCTGGCTGCAAAACGCTCTTCTTGATGAAAAAGTAATTTGCGGTTAAACTTAATATGAACCGGGGCAGATTCAATAATTAAAACACCACCTGTCAGGAAAACTTAGAGCAAGTTCCCCCCAGTATCTGGCCAGATAAAAGTTTAACTTTGTCCCCTGGTCCACATGGAGCATGGTAGGGCGTCCATATGTTGGGCCAGTGGGTCAGAGGAGTCACAACTCCAGGTGGAACAGAGCAGCTGTGACCCAGAGCCAGACTCACCGTCTGGTAAGGCCCGTAATGAATGAAGACGGTGATGAATAGTGAAGGCAAAAGGCTCAAGGCTTTTTGGAGGTGACCAGGAGGAAACTGAAAAAAATTGTTTCTCTTTTTCATGTAACATACAAGTTCAGACTGTGCAAGGCCTTAGCCCACGGGGAGATTTATTAACGTCGCTAACGCTCTGCAGGGATTTGAAATGTAAAAGAAGGTGGATTACTCATAGGGCTAATCAGGTTCTTGCTTCTTTTTTAGAGAGAGAGAGAGAAAAAAATCGGAACATTTCGACTGGTAAATAATGGGCTTGTTTTAGTGCTTTGCTTTTTAATGAGCATATAAAAAAATGTCTGGAAAGTGAGAGGATGAATAATAGATGGCAACAAATGACTAAGATAGAAAAAAGATGGGAATAATTCAACTTTTCCGAACGAAACTCTGACTCGATGGAGATGCAACGTGAACCATTTAGGATGTCACTCAAAACAAATTACTCCCCCAACAAGGCCTTATGGGATATATTTATGACACCGTCAGTCAGAGTGAACGACTTGCTCATTGAGGGTCAAGTTCTACAGACATGAGTTATGTGGAACCTTGGTAGTAGACGATGAAGTCTGCACACTTAAAATGCCAATTTAAATTCCTCGGCATAAATAACAGGTGGTTATGGCTTAAAACACATTCATATTTTCAGCATTTAAAGACATTACATTTTAAGTAAAAGTTGGACAAAAATAAATACATTAGATTAAGTCAAATTGTCTAATCTAAAATTTTATTTCTAACTTTTGCCTTGACATTTTTTTTTTATTTTTCTTCACAGTGTGTTCAGGTGACGTCAATTCAAGTATGTTGTTTCAACATTGTTTCAGACATCTGTGTTGTGTTTGTAGCTCTGGTTGAAAAATAAGGAATTCAAATAAATTAGTTCATAATAAAGACCAATTAAAACCAGTTAGTTACTAAATAAAGTTGTGGGAAAATAAGTCATTAAGACGATTAAACTGAAAGTAATTTAGTTTAATAGAGAAATAAAAATGGTTAACCGAGAGGTGAAGATCATTTAAATTTAGGCTAATTTAAATTAGAAATGATGTAAATAGTGGAATAAGATGTTAAAATAAACAGCTATAAATAGCCTAATATTGAAGGTGAACAGTAGCGTAAACTAAATAAGAAATACACGGATTGGGCTTTTATTTTGAAGGGTTTTATGTTGATTGGTTACTTTTGGTATCAGTCAGTGTCACCTGTGGTAATTGGTTGTAGGTAGGAAGAGAACGGGTGAGGGCGGGAATAACATGTGACGCAGCAGAGGGACGAGACGCAAATAAACGTGGCGGCGGCATACACCCATAGCATATACCTAGAAGTTGGTCGATAGCCCGCCATTAAATAAAGAAGAATAATAAAGAAGAGACGCAAACGGGGAGAAGAAAACATGGAGCCGGGACAAATATTGAGAACACTAGGATAGCTAGCATGGTTAACATGGAAGTTAACAGACAAAGTTGAAGCGGTGGACAATAATGCACAATTCGTTTAATCGCAGTTGATTAATGTTAGGGCAAAAGTTTGGGTTCGTGTGTCTGGCTAAGCTCAAGCTGACGTCGGTTTGTTGCTGAACCAGAGGACGCCATTTCGGACCGGAGAGGATGTTGTGTTTCCTGCTGATGAGGACTTCGCCGTCGCCGCCGTCTCGTTTCATCTTTCGGACTTGAACTGTGTTTCCCGGACTGACGCCGAACTGTGAGTTAAGACTTTCTATGTTTTGCATTACTGAGGATTAATATTCTGTCGTCCGCACCGACATGTTTGTTTGTTTGTTTGTTTGTTTGTTTGAGAGAGAGAGAGAGAGAGAGAGAGAGAGAGAGAGAGAGAGAGAGAGAGAGATAATTCAGTGTTCTGTTTTTCCATCAAATAATTTATTGACAAATTTTAGTTAAGGGTCATTTTGTGTAATATTTTTTTGAAGATGCATTTTGGTTATTTAAACGGTCTAATTTGTGTTTTTGTTGTTCATTCAAACTAAAGTTAAATATTATTTGTGCATTTAAAAAAAAAAAAAAACACAAAATACCAAAAATAGTTAAACTTCAAGTTACCTTAATAATCCGAACCCAAACACCTCACCATTCCACTCTAAAGTTAATTATTGCAACTTAGACATAAGTGTTGGGTTGCTAAGTATATGAGAAATCCTCCAGCTGTTAGAAGTGTGTGAGGGCTGTGAAGTCTCCTTGAGTACGTCCCATGTACCTTATTTGATGGCTCCTCGGCCCTCTGCTGAACTGGAAGTAGTTCTGTCGTCTCAAAGCTCTTATATCTGCCCCGAGGAAGGATCATCGAGGAGCTATAGCCGAGGAAACATGAGAGCAGCCTTCCCGGAAGCTGTGCAGCTCAAAGGAATGCTGGCTCCGCCCGTACAGCTGACTAATTAATAGGCTAGTTCGAGATGAGCCGGGCCTGCGCAGAATCGATCACTGGCGATTGCATGCCGGTTAGATTTGTGTCCTACGTGATCCCGACTTGCTCTGATGTCATGCACGCGTGGGCAACAGTAATCCCACAAGATCAAGGCGGCCGCAGTTCTGAGACGCAGGCGGCGCAGTTGCTTTTCACCGACCGCAAGACCCAGGCGGACCCAGGGCATGCTGGGATAACGCCTGCCTCTCAGCTGATCTAACCGCTGATAGGTTCAGAATCGACTCATTATGACGTTTTATAGAACTCTTTGTTTTTGAATTTGAGTGGTTTTATTTGCAATTTGTCTGATTTTTAAAGGCTTATTCTGTACAGAGCACATGTGTGGCTGATAGTGACGTTTAGAAGTCTGAGAGACTAAATCTGTTCAGATTACAGGTCATCTACAGTCTTTTCTACAGTTTTTTTTTTTATTAAAGCAACACTAGAGAACTTTCCCCGCTTCGGTCCCCCCTACAGGTTGGAAGCATTGTCCAGTTCATTCGAACTACACAACCGCTACCTGATCTGGCAAACTTGCATGATGTAATGCAGTGATTTTCAACCACTCAGAGTGATAGAGAAAGACAGAGTGGCGACACTCCCATTGGACTCCGTTGTACGCTTTTTCCCGCCTACTTCCGGGGTATGCAGTCTCGGATAGTTCCAAACAATCCCTTCACGGCGTCGGACACCATTCACTTTCATTGCTGGCCGTCGAGTAACTTCTGAGGTAAGTTGATTAAATAGCTACCTCTTTTGAATTGTCAACTGTCTATATTTTATCAGAGGCCCTTTATGATTCATATACTGATCTTTATTTGTATGTGTGCACAGCGTGATTATATATTTTTTATCTTGGTAGCCGACCGATTGCCTGCTAGTTTGTTAGCTCGTTTGTTAGCTTGACTTCGCCAGCTGTGAAGTTATCGTTACACCAACAATTACGAAGTTCAGTAGTGAATCTCTGACACCTTTTGATTTAGTTAGTTATTGATGTTGGATTACTAGGATCATTAAGGTTGATTAAGGACGGGTTTTATTTAGGTTTTATCTACTGAACCTGACGGTGTTAGCTTAGTCAGCTGAGTACTGTGTCTAGAAATAAGGTTGCGTTTGTTTAATTATACCCTTGAAAGGGCTGTTGGATTTCATGTATGAATACAAGTTATTCCACATACAAAATATCAGTAAGTGACATATGACAATGACATAATTTTAAATATGAAAAAGTATTAAGGCAAATTTCACAGTTGTCTTTTATTTTTTTTTTTTTACTGTTGATTTATTTAACGTTTGCCACTGTTTTTTTAAGTTCAATAATTGCAACATCTTTCCAGAAGTCAACAAGTAATCGTGTTAAATTATCGTGATTTCAATATTGACCGAAATAATTATGATCATATTTCTTTCCATATTCCAGCAGCCCTACTGGTGCTGGCGACGGCTGCTGGTGGTGGCTGCTGAAATAAGAGGAGACTGGAGGCTGCGGACAGTGTGCCGGGGATGGAGAGGCTAAATACATCCATGCAACCAGTAAGGTGTTTGGCAGTGGACTAGATGTTATGACCTTATGTGAGGAAGTCTGCTGTGCTGAAATTGCCTTCTTAGTCTGACTCTTGCTGCCAAGGTACCCCTTATCACGGCTGTTTACCCTGATGCACTATGATTGAATCCTTAACCTCAGCCTGATATATGTGGAGGATATTTTTTGTTAATTAATCACTTATACTATTCCCCATATTCCTGGCTCTACTTTGTTGCTATTATTCATACTTGTTCCCACTTGTTTTTTGTCCCACAAACCTCAGCCTGATATATGTGGAGAGGATTTGTTTTATTAAACACTCAGCATCTCAAACACTAACCCCCAAAACTCCTGGCTCCAGCTTTACATGCTGTATCCTTCTTTGCAGCGTGCAGATGTTAGGCAGTAGAATCTGCCTTTGCTGAAGGGTTTTATAACCAAGGTGCCAGCAGTGAATCTTAGTTGTATTGCTTTTTTTTAATTGTCTCCTTTCCCCACCGTATTCATTTTTTCTGTACTTGTTCTTGTGTCACTCATTGTTTAATAAAAATGAAAAATGTATTCATCCAAGTGTATTGAGTTTTTATTCTTTAATATGTGTGATACTTGGTGTATGGCTTAGTCTTAAAATGATCATGGTTGTACATACATACACACAGTTGTTAATCTTTAATATATGTGATACTTGGTGTATGGCTTAGTCTTAAAATGATCATGGTTGTGTGGTCAACTAGTGCCTCATCAGAAGAACTGGGCTGGACACTAAATGCTGAATGGACTGTTGCTACTCTGCTTTCTCAATCGCTCTCTGACCACGGGTAAGTGAATCGGAATTACAAGCAACATCAAGGAAAATACAATAGTCCAGATGTGCAAAAAAGAACATCTTGAATCATCTTTGATCTCAAAAAGATGTAGTAAGGTTAACCCTTGTGTTGTCCTTCGGGTCCCCTGGGACTTAGTTTATTTTTGACGTTTTTGCATTTGCCTGGCGTTGAGCTTCAGGTCCCCGGTGACCCTCGCGTACTATGTGATGTCATTTAACGTGAACCGGCACAGGGGGTGGGGGGGTGTCCCAGACATGTCAGAACAAACACGTTTGGACAGGCTAATACAAAATGTAAATAAACTAAAGTCCCCGTGACACGAAGGACAATACAGGACAGTAGCCTAGTGCTATCATGCTAACACGGACGTGAAGCTTTCCCTCCAAAACGTATCTATACTATAGCTTTCAGTTGTCACCCATTCCAAATGTAAAACTGACATTTACAAATATGCAATAACAATCAAACAAGTACATGGGTATGGGTTTTTATTCATATTTACCATTCAATATCGCAATCGCTGCTGTCAGTCCCATAGGGGAACATGACAGCGCTGCGTGTGTTTGGAACTATACAGGCTTACATGAACCACGTGACCACCCCGCTAGCGAGATCAACGAGTGTCGCAACTCTTATATCTCTATGGCTCTGCAACCACTGTTCCGCGGCACACTAGTGTGCCGTGAGAGATCGTCCTGTGTGCCGTGGGAAATTATCCGATTTTACTTAATTGGTCCAACAAATTTTTTTATTGAGTTACTGCAAATAATTTTCCAATGTTGCGCATCTGTGCCTCAATATGATGACTGGCAGAGAAAAAATACTATTGTGTCAGTAGGTGGCAGTATAGCGCAATAATGAACTTGTTTATTTAAGACAATAGAATTACTGCCAGCAGGGCAGTCATTTTGCGACCAAAATTTGAGAGTGTGCGACTGAAGTTTACATCCATTCGCACATGTGCGACCAGTAAATTTGCCCCCTTTTTTTAACACGTTAAACGTTGACATTTCGGTACCTGAGAGTGCGTAAGCGCAAGCTTATCTGTCCTCTCTGAAACACAGAGACAGAGAGCAGAGCTCTGACACACACTCTGGCACACACGCAGAGCTGCAGACGATGCGAACTACGTCGGCTCTGCAGTTTTGTGGAAGTCACAGTGAGTCACGGAAATGCCGATAAAGGGGTTTCTAGTGTGGTTACAGCAGTGGTTCAAGCAGACAGCGTTTGCTGTGATATGATATTAATGGCGAGCCGAAAGTGGTTGCGGTGCTGTTGATGTTACACTTCCTCGGAGCCGAGCAGGCACAGCAGTGGTTTGTGCCCTGGTGACTGACTGATAGGCTGAGGTTGTAAGGCAAGGCAACTTTATTTCTACAGCACCTTTTGGTTGTGCCCCTAAAATTTTCAGTTGGGGGCCACTATGTTCCTAATGAAAAAAGTTAGTCTGGAGCCCTGCTGCCACCTTTCGCGCGCATCCCGCAGTGACAGGATGTAAGCAGTAGGGCCGAGATCATCGATGTAAGCCTGCAAAAGCGATAAATTTTAAAAAAGTAAAAATGCAGATTCTTATTATTAGGCTACAATGTGTCATTTTTGGTTGGTGGTGTGCCGCGGGATTTTTTTAATGTAAAAACTGTGCCGTGGCTCAAAAAAGGTTGAAAACCACTGATGTAATGTAATGGCCAATTCCACTTCCAACCTGTAGGGGGACCGAAGCGGGAACAGTTCTCTAGTGTTGCTTTAACATCAGCAACAGATCGCATGCAGAGCATTTTGACAGCTATAGGTTCATCCTAGCGGATGTAAACCGTCCGACTTGACCGTGGCTTTTTGTCACCGCCACCCTGCTGCTGCTGCTGCCGCTGCCGCCGCAGCCAGCTCTTTACAGGCGAGGCGCGGCTCATCTGGAACACGTCTAACTGCTCGTTGCCTCTCTCCTCCCACGATCTCCTCACGGAGTTCCCGAGGAAGGGAGGCAAGTGGAGGAGTCGGGGATGCAATTGAAGTGAAATGAGATGCAGCTCATGTTTCCCTGACTTGCTTCCCTTCCTCGTGTCTCAAGGGTCATGGGACATACCTACTGATGCAATTTGAGAACCTGGGACGTACCCCAGGAGTCCTTGTTCACAGCTGCACTCTTTGGGCCAAAGTCATAAATACACTCCTTTTTTAGTGAAAGTAAAGTTTGTTGTACTACAGGCTCAGAACGAAGCTTTTAGGAGCAAAAAATAGTCTCCCATTTGTGCTAGAAATACTGCTGTGTGTTGCCTGGTTATCATCTGCAGCTGATGTAACACTGGAAAATAGCTTTTGATGTGCACTCATTTATAGTCAGACGGAAATTAGAGTTGATTTTTTTAGTAAGAAATCAGTGCCCTTTTTGATCTTTTGCTGCAAACTGTACCGAAAGAAGACATTTTAAGCCCAGTTTATTTATCTGCATTTACTGCGCCGGAACATTCAGGGGGGGTCGTCATTTAACATTCATTTAATTGGGGCAATATAGTCAAGGGCCACTACATATGGTTCATTATATATAATATATATATTATATTGAATTCCAAGGGCCACAAGGGTAGTTAAACCAGCCAGGGCCGGCTATCGGTAGCCGTTGCTGTAACTGTCAGTAATCTCTGATTTGAGCACTCTTGTTATGTTGTGCGTTAGCTGCTCCACGTTGTGATTCCAATCACAGGGTAATGTGCAAACGCTGCAGTTACAGGATTTGACCTGTTCGTGTGAGTTTTAAAATTCTGGTCATTTGCCATAATTGAATCCATGAAAGAGAGACTCCTAACGCATGTAAGAAAAGTAACCACAGAGTGCGACTCATTTTTTAATATGGCTGAGATGATAGTCATCTGGCCCCGATTTGATTATTTCACGATACATGGGTGCCGATTTTAGTTTTGTATTGCGATTCTAGAAGTATTGTGATTCGATGAGGGCTGTGCAATTAATCAAAATGTGATCGTGATTATGATTTTGGCTCCCAATGATCACAAAAATAGAATAATCGAGGAAAAAACATTATTTAGCTCAGTAAGTTTTGCAAGTAAACTCTTTATTTTCTCTTGTGTTTTGAATGGAAAAAAAACTTTAAATAGGAAAAGTATTAAGGCAAATTTCCCAGTTCTAGGCGGGGTTTTTTTCCTCACTGTTTTTTAAGTTCAGTAATTGCAACATCTTTCCAGAAGTCAACGAGTAACAGCCCTAGATTCGATAGCATTGAGTATTGCAATTTTTTCTTGTCCTTCTTCAACAGAAACAAAAGTTTAATAATACACACCACATCTCATGTCGGTCAGTCAGTCTGACATTTATTCCATCTGTGAAGAAGTACGTGACATGCATTTACTGCATTTTCTGCTTTCGGTCTGTTTTGCTGGAGACTGATGTGATGTAGTCGCTGTCAGGGGTACCCTATGAACAGAAAATATTTAGGTGATTCCTTGGTAAAAAAATATTGATGCCATTCTGTATGCCAAAGACTAGCTCTGTTAATTTACTGTGTGTGTCTGTGTGTCTGTGTGTGTGTGTGTGTGTGTGTGTGTGTGTGTGTGTGTGTTACATAAGTGCTGTTCTCCCAAGAAAAATTCATCATTTTAATCGTTTAGTTCTGTCCTTGGCTGCAAGAAATAAACAGGAAATCTACTGCCGCTTCCATTCCTCTTCAACTACCTGCTGACAACATAGAAGTCGTTGCCGAGACTATTTTTTTTTTTTACTTGTTAAAAAATCCAAGTGCCTGTCTGTCTCATTTTCTTGAACTCTGGTTTCCAGTTTCATGTATCCTCGCTGAACCTGTACTACATCCTTTTTTTTTTTTTTTTTTTTAACAAGGAACACATTCTTGCAGTCCCAAACAAACACTTGAGTCTAAATTGGGAGCTCATTAGAGTCTCGCCCATCCACCGAGAGCACGGGAAAGCGAGACCATTATGAATTGATTTGTCTACATCTGGACCCTAAAAGCAGAGTGCATTAGAGAAGATGGAACGTTGCGTTTGAGATCAGCACAGGGGGCGAGCGCGGTGTTGAATTAAACAGACGTGTTTAACAAGCTGTTAACAACTCTCACTGTCTCGCTTTCCCCCCCTCCTTCTCTCACTGTAAGTGGTGTAAGTAGCAGAGACAAAAACCAGCCGTTGGCCTCAACGGGAGCGAGATCCCACGAGAAAAAGTGCAGAGAAAAGGGCCACGGCGAAGAGGTGGTGACAGTTGACAGCGAGACTGAGGAGGAGTCCACCCCGAGACAAAAAGCAGAAGCCCTTTTTGTCGCACAGCTGGGGAAAAGTGTGGCTCAAAGCTGTTTTTAAATGTTACGGCAGGGGTAGGAACGGTTCTTATGGGCCCGGGGTCCGCCACGCACATTACATGTTAATGACTTGGAACGCAGACAGAGCCAGAGCAGAGGCTCAAACTGCCAATTAAGCATATGCTGCAGACGCCGTGGCGTTCAGACACAACCATCTGATAGCGCTCAAGCTTGGCCTGCAAATCTGAATCTCTCCATGGGATGTTGAAGCTCTCCAATGGTGAGTCATTAGCCACAGACATCCCTGAAAAGAAAAAAAAACACACGGAGGAATATAAGCAGATGCTGATTAGCTATCACTCATTCAGCCCTGTCCACGCTTTATTCTTTTTGTCGGGCTCACCGCTGTCTCTCTGTTTCTCACTCATCTGTTTAGTCTAACACGCGGTGATGATGTTGTTCATCTGTGAACAAGTAAACAAACTGTACTCCAGCGCTTTAGCACCTCAATTATTCTGTGAAAAGTGGCGAGCCGCCCAAGGAATGGCTTGTTATTAAAGTGACATTACGTTGGGGAAAAAATTGTTATTAGTGGATTGGAAGGAATTCCACAGCTATTAAAATGCCTTGTTTTTTATAAGCAGGGTACTGTATATAGAGCTCAACGGTGTGGTTCCGGAAGTGTAAATCCCATTTCATTTTCTCCATACGGATTTTGATTATTAGCCATAATGTCTAAACCTTCTGAGGTAGACTTACCATGACTTCGCGTAAACATTAGAGGTGTGAATCTTCACTGATCTCCTGATTCGATTATCATGTCTTTGATTTGAAAAATGTATTTGACGCATCACAATGCGTCAAATACATTTTCCTATTAAAGCCATGTAGGATATTCATATTCATTGATTTTCAAGCTTCAAAAACAAAACATTCTGCAGTGCTCTAATAGTAAATAAATTGGATACATAAAAAATTTCAACACCTCTAGTAAACATACACGCCAACTTTCCTAAAGCCAAGTGGCGTGTTACCTGTACGCATTTTGAGCTATCCGCGTATATGTCCACGCTGTATACAGCGGACGTAAACATACACGCCACTTTCGACAAGTAACTGTTGAGTTTAGGAAACGTGACACACGGGACATGATCAGTCCTGTGTTTGACCCATCCTCCACCCCGACCAACCTTCCTACGTGGATTTTCGCCCTCTCATACTACTCGCTACGGTGGAAATCCACACGCAATCGCAAGGTAATGTAAGTCAATGGAGGCCAAACAGCATTGATAAACGCGCTAACAAGCGAGTATGCGTCTTGATGACCCGGCAATAATGGCGTACGAATTGGCGTGTCATACATACCCCACTTCATGACATCGGTCTGTACCGTGAGCTACGAGGTTGTGAGTCAAAGGTTTACGCCCCCGTAGAAGCCACAAGTCCGTACGTAAATGTCAATATCAACCTTGTTTTATGAAAAACCTTGTTTTATTCACAATGTCATGAAGAAGTACTACCCTTCCCACAATCCTAAGCGTAACAGCAGTGTCTCTGATTGGTTGGGATTGTTTACCCCTTGCCTGTTTTTTGGCCGTTTGCAAAAATGTTTTCTGTGGTCCCGGTTGATCTCGTAGCTGGTTGGCTCGGTTCCAGGCTTACAACTCTTCTAGAAACATTTTCTTAAACGTCAGTGGAGATATTTAATGGGGGGGGGGGGGGGATGGGGGTGGAATACACAAGGCGCCACCTCCGGCCCTGCCCCCGGTTTCCAATGTTGACTCACGGTGGGCGTAATGAAGGCGTTTTTAGGATGAATGAAGAAAAAGTCGCAGTGAAAAGAAATCTCGAAATATTGATCCGTAGTTAAGACCAAGGATAAAACCCAAAACGAGTGATTGCGTGATTCACCCACTTCTGGCCAATACTTAGTCGAGGCACCTTTTGGCTGCGTGCGTGTGTGTAGAGGTCCGTCTCAGTTCGCATGTCTGCAGCTTCCTCCCCTCATTTTCTTTGCCAAAGCTCTGTAAAGTTGCACAATGCACAGTAATGAACAGTGTGTCTCGTGTCCAGCCGCAAATTCTGGATTTGATTGAGGTCTGGACTTGGCTGCTTCGGGACAGCGACTTTTGTTGTTTTCCTTCCTGTGTGGCTTTGGCTTTTTGTTGTTTATCCTCTCAGAAAATTCTCTTGCACACTCGCTGCAAAGACTTCTCTGCATTTCACTCAATTCAATTGATCTTTTCTCTTACAACACGTCCAGGGCCTGCTGCAGAGACATACCCCCCCCCCATCACGATGCGGCTACTACCAAACTATAGATGGTGTTTTTGCAGCAAAGGAAAGCTCACAAGAGCAGTTTTAAAGGTGCCATTTCTATGGGATCACTCGGAAGGGGAAATCATAACACAATGAAATATTTACTAGCGCCTGAGGAAAGGTGTTTCCATGGAAAGTTTAGCTTGGGAATTTTGGAAACGTTCCAATTTGGAGACTTTCATGGGAATAAACGGGAATGAACTGGATATTTTTAATATTGCTTTCCATGGAAAGTTTCGCTGGGGAATTTTGGAAACATTCTAATTTTGATTTACTATGGTTAATGAGCTATACAATTAAAACACACATTAAAAATAAAAAATAAAAATAAAAACTCCCATATTTTAAAAACTAAATGTATGTAGTAGCCTATGCTGATTACTGCGTGCGTGCATGTCATTGACGTATATAGGGAGGACATTCAACTGATGTTGCATTAAATCAGGTTGTTTTAACAAAGATTATGCTGCAAGATGGTTTTTTCTTTTTTCTTTTTCAGACCTGCTTCATGTAGTTCTCCTGGAACATAGGGTCAGTTTCAGGAAATATGACAGAAAGTTAGTTTTATAAGTCTTACCTACTGCACCTTTTAAAGAGACACAAATCCGTGGCTGGTTGGCTCAGTTGGTAGAGCAGGGTGCAGATGTCCAGAGGTTTGTTCCTCGACGCGGAAGGTCCAGGGTTCGAGTCTGACCTGTGACGGTTTTCCTGCATGTCTTCCCCCGTCTCTCTCTCCTTTTCATATGTCAGCTTTCCTGTCCAATAAAGGCAGAAATGCCCCAATAATGTAACACAAATCCTACAGAAAGCACTGCAACCAAAGGAGAGAGAGACAGAGAGCAGCTGGTCCAGCGGAGCAGAGCGGAGCAGGCGGAGGTGGTGTTGATATGGATGTCAATACTGAGGCAAATGCAGCCAAGCCTTAACAGAAAAAAGAAGTTTAGTTTCAGTTTGTAGTGATTCGACCAATTTTTTATTATTTTTTTTAATTCAAGTTTGATAAACGCAAACCACAATTCCCTGTCCCCTATTTGTTAGCGTAACAGTAAAAGCCTATTTGCTTCAAGTTTCTAATAATCCGGTTTAAGTTCTATACAAGCCTATATTTAATGCATGTTTATTTCCACCACTACAAGCTTGTAAATCCCATCTGTGCTGTGTTTATGCCTCTTCTTCACAGGCAGCTCGTATTTCCCGCAAAACTGATGGTTGCAAATAGCTGGACCTCAGTAAATTCATAATCCTCCTCTGTAAACATGTCTCCGGCTATTTGCGCGACCCTCCCGTCTCCTTGATGAATACAGCATGGGTTTTGGGGGCAAAATGCATCACATGTGCATCTGGAAAAACAGACGCAAAAGCCTTGGCAAATCTGGCCCTCAGTACACTATAATCAGATGTCTCATCGGACCAGAAAACGGTTGTTGTATGTGCCCTCTCAGATCTTACCAGGGAACCGTGTAGCACCCTTCAAGGATGCTTCGGAGCTTTTGGTGGCCTCCCCGCCTAGTGCCCTTCTCCAACAGACACTTAATTTGTGAGTAGGGATGCACTGAATATTCGGCTACCCTAAAATTTTCGGCCGAAAATGGCCCAAAAGGGCATTTTCGGTTTTCAGCCGAAATACTTTTATCACCGAAACAATACGGCCGAAATGTTGTGATGACGCAAACAGAAACCGCGACCTGCACGTGTGTCAGTACCCGATCTTTTCCACCTGCAAAGCGTCTCCTTAGCAAAGAGGTTGAGACGGACCACGGAGTGAAAACAATGACAAGTACGCTCTTAGTCTGTCAACACATGTTTCAGTGAGATCTATTCGGATCCTCTGCACTTCATCGCGACTGTACTTGATCCGAGTTATAACGACC